>RJWH01000021.1:2560266-2578575 GCA_004363575.1 Solenodon paradoxus
AAAAAAAAAAAAAAAAAAAAAAAAAAAAAAAAAAACACCTTAGAAAAACAGCTCAAAGAACTACAAGAGAACTCAGAAAAACAAACCAACGAGCTCAAAAATGCAATTAATGAGCAGAAAGCAGAATTGATGTTTTGATTAAGAAACTAACAAGAGATTCAGGATATGAAGAACACAATAAACCATATCAAGAGTGTCATAGAAAGCTACGGAGGTAGAACTGACCAAATGGCAGAATGGATTAGTAATCTAGAGGATGAAGATGTATAAATGAACCAGGTAGAAGAAAAGAGAACAATTAAACAGAAAAAAAGATGAAGAAATATTCTGAGTTATTAGACTCTATTAGAAAGGCAACATAAAAACAATGGGTTTTCAAGTCGGTAAAGAGAGGAGGGTGGGGTGGGAATAGTGAACTTATTTTAAAAAACTATAGTTGAAAATTTTCCAAACCTGGGGAAGGAACTAAATATACAAGCCAATCAATACAATTAACTAAATGTAATACACCTAGAAACATAATAGTAAAGCTATTAAAAGTCCAAGACAAGGAAAGAATATTAAAAGTGCCCAGGGGAAAAAAAGCAAGTAATATATAAAAGTATTCCCATTAGACTATCAGACTTCTCAGCAGAAACTCCGCAAGTCTGGAGAGAAAAGAATGACATATTCAAAAGACATCAAAATAAAAACTGCCAACCAAGAATACTATAGTCTTCAAAACTCTCAGTTATGAGGGAGAAATTCCCAGACGAAAAAAAAAAAAAGAGAGAGAGCTGAAGGACTCTCTTACCATGAGACATCCCTTACAAATAATGTTGAAAAATGTTCTTCTAAGACAAAAAATAGAAAATTCACCCCAAAAAAATGAAACAAGGCAATAAACAGACAAAACCAGAAAACAAAAGTCAAATAGCAGTAGACAGTCCACTCATATCAATAATCACCCTGAATATGAATGAAATGAACTCACCAATCAAAGACACATATACCACAATCAAGTGGGATTTACTCTAGAAATGTAAGAATGGTTCAACATATACAATAAGTATGATAAACCACATCAACAAAAAGGAAAAGGAAAAAATATAATCATTTCAATAGATGCAGGGAAAGCATTCAATTTTGGTGAACTTTCTATTTTTTTGTCTTAGAAGAACATTTTTCAACATTGCTTGTAAGGGATACCTCATAGAAAGAGAAAACACCTTTTTATGTTAAAAACTCTCCCCAGAATTGGTATAGGTAGAAAGTACCGCAACATGACAAAGTCTATATATGACAAACTCACAATCAATATTATATTCAGGAATAAGGCCAGGATGTCCACTCTTATCACTCATTTAATATAGTGTTAGAAGTCCCATAGGTACAATTAGACAAAAGGACATGAAAGTTATTCAAATTAGAAAAAAAAGTAATGAAACTATCACTATTTGCAAATGACATGAGAACAGAGAGAACCCAAACACTTCAGTTAAAAAATTGCTAGAAATAATAAATGAATGCAGTAAAGTGGCAGATGACAAAATCAGTACACAAAAATCTGTTACTTTTTTAAAAAAAGGAAAGGTGCAGGCAGGAATGAAGGTGAGTAGGCAGAAAGGCAGAAGGAGAGGGGAGGAAGAAGCACTTTGTGTTCATTAGTTGTACATCTTGGTTATTCTCCTCGGCCCAGGAAGCAAACCCAGGTGTGGATGCACATATACTTTGGTCAGAGGCAAGTGACCAAACCACTACTCCACCAGAGTGTGCCATCTGTTGCCTTTTGATATGCAAATAATGAACTAACAGAAAGAGAATTTAAGTAAACAATCCCATTTACACTTGCAGCAAAAACAAAATACCTTGGAATAAACATAACCAAAGGAGTGAATGACTTGTATTTTCAAACTACAAGACATTATTTTTACAAAAGAAGAAGGTGCAAAGATACAGTAAGATATTCCATGAGCATGAATTGGAAGAATTCGCATTGTTTAAATGACCATTTTGTCTAAAGCAATATACACATTTGCACAACTCCCATCAAAATCCCAAAGACATTCTTCACAGAAAAAGAAGTAAAAATCATGATTTATTTGGAACTACAAAAGACCTCAAATAGCTAAAACAATCCTGAGAAAAAAACAAAAATTGGGGTGCCATGCTCCCTGACTTCAAACTATACTCCAAAGCAACAACAAATCAAGCTTGGTCTTGGGAAAAATCAGACACACCAGTCAATGGAACAGAATTGAGCACATGCAAATAAACCCACACATATATGGACAAACTATGGAGCAAGGAAATTCCCTTCAATAAATCGTGTTGAGAAAACTGGACAGTCACATGCAAAAGAATGAAACTACACTACTATCCAACACTATACACAAAAGTTCATTCAAAAGAATTAAACAGGAGCAGCCTGGTGGAACAGCAGTTAGGTCAACTGCCTCTGAAGAAGTATAGGTCACATGTCCCTGGGTTCGAGTCCCAAGAGGGTGGGGGAAGCAACCAGTATGAACAACCAAATAAAAAAAAGTTAACTAAAGATGCTTCTTCCTCCTCTCCCTGGTTACCTGCCTACTTACTTCTATTCCTGGCTGCACTTTTCCTTTAAAAAAAAAATGAAGTAAACTACAAAATGCGATAGAAGAATAAAACTTTTTTTCAGACACCGAGGGACTTAAAAAATGCACTTCCCCCACTTTCTGTCTTAGGAAGACACATTTGAATGTGATCTAGCCAAAATGAAAGTAAACCGTGATAAAGGATGACTTAGAATCTAAAAATCCTAGGGGAGTCAGGGGATTCTGTGCAGACAGAAACACCACAGGTCTAGAGAACAGTCAGTCCAGATTAGAGCAAGAAAGTAGGGGCCTCAGGAAAAGGGAATTCCAAAGACTCGAAACAGGCTTGAGGAAATGATTAAGGTATGGTAGTAAGATAAGGTAATAAGATAAAGAAAATACAAAGAAAACCCTGACTCACCAGCCAACTTGCTGTTATTTCTGGCAAATTACTCAATCTCTCTACCTGAGAGTTTCACCATTCATAAAATAAGGTTAATAACAGTGCTTCCTCACAGAGTTGTAAGTTAGTTAATAATACATAGGGTTAATCATAAAACCATTAGAAAATTGTCAAGCAATTAGCAAGAGTTTATTAACTGGAAAACGAAAAATAAATCCTGGCTGTGCCTATAAGAATAGGTAGCAAGTAATGATAAAGTTACTATTGCTTTTTTTTTTTTTTAAGGAAATGTACAGGCAGGAAGGAAGGTGAGCAGAGGCAGGTAGGCAAGAGAGAGAGGAGGAAGAAGCACTTTATTTTATTTTAATTTAGTTGTTTATATTAGGTGTCCCCCACCTCTACCCAGTAGGTGAACCCAGATTCTTGGGATATATGTGGACTGCACTTCTCTGGAGGTGGCAGACCTAACTGCTACTCCATCAGGGTGCGCCAGTGTTCCTTTTCTGCTATTTAGATTCAACCATTAGGCAAAGTACAAAATAATTAATTACTGCAACAGAACAGGATACAAATTTGATCAACTTTGAAAATATACAGCTTTGAAAATATATCAACTTTGAAAAATACAGAGATTAGAGAAGTTGGGAGGTAGAAACGGGGAAAAGGAAAGAAGGGAATGGCAAAGACATGTGATACTCATTTTAGAAAGTGGGGAACATGCCTACTGTCTAAAGTAGAGAGGACTGAAAAACAAGGGTTTCAGTGTGCCCTGGTGGCCTAGTGGCCTAGTACACCTGGGAGCAATTCCACATACAACCCAAGGTCCTGGGTTCAAGACCCAGGGCCAGGGAGAGCAAGCAATGTGAACAATTAAATAAAAATAAAGTACTTCCTCCTCCTTTCTCTTCCTGTCTGCCTACTCACCTTCATTTTTGCCTGCCCCTTTCCTTTAAAAAAAAAAAAGTTCTACATATAGCATTTAAAGTTATAAATGAATTAAAATGGGAGCTAAAAGTAGTACCATAGCTAATATTAAAGGGCTAGAAGGGGAAAATTATAAATGCATAATCCTCTTCTACCATGCAGAAAATCATAGATAATTCTAAAATTGATAATCATTAAATATACAATATATTATTCAAATCTGGAGACAGATCTCAGGAAAACTAAAAACAAAATAACTGAATTTAAATTATTTATCTCTATGGAGCAGAATATGACAATAAAAAGAAAGAACAGCAAATTGCTGTTCTTCATTATATGACCTGTCTTATTTGAAAAATGTAATCATTTGCATTACTTACTTTGAAAAAAATGGAAGGATTATAAAATAAACTTTCACAATTTTTCTTGAGAAAATTTTACACTTGTCAAGTTCTTAGGTGGTTCCTATAATTTGCCATCCTTGACGTCATAAATTGTTTTCAGCTTCCTAAACAAAGATTATTTTTTTCTATGATATGGGAAGTTGAAATGTTGAACAAATATTATTTTTAAGATTGAAAGAATATGAATGACTAGCTTTCCTAAGGAGTCCTCAAGCCTTGGTCTTCCACTGTTTTAATTATATATTTTTTTCCTTTGTTCAAGAATTTGCAACTTTTGTCATGCCCTGGTGTAGTAAAGGTTAGGTCTGCTCCCTCTGGTGAAGAACACAGTCCACGTGCATCCCAAGGACCCAGGCTTGCCTCCTGAGACAGGGATGGAGTGCCATGAGGGGACAATCAAGATGAACAACTAAATAAAAATAAGGTACTTCTTCCCCTCTCTCTTTCTGCCTGCCTGTCTGCTCACCTCCATTCCTCCCTGCAGCTTTCCTACAAAAAAAATTGGAAAGTTTGTACAATAATCAAAGTTTTCTAAAAATTTCCAGAAGCTTTCACCATACCTGCAATATCTCAAATATACCCTGGTTTTCTTTCCTGGTTGTGCAGGGGAGGAAGACAAGAGGAATCAGGAGGCCTCCTTGATTTGGGGGAGAAGCTTCAAGATTTCTGAAGAGAGCATGAACACGAAGATGGAGTTGAGTGCAACAGTCTTAGAGCATCTGAGAGTGACATGATGCTAGTGAAACCAGAAACACTCAGTTTAGATCCCAGATCCTGGGGACGGCCCCCATGTATGATGGTTAGATTTAGGATTTATTGACTTTACATTGGTGTGAAGGCAAGATGCATTCAGTAGAAACTTCAGTAGTATACTTTAATGATGTTGAACAGCAGCCACCAGCCACAGCTCCCAACTTAAATTTTAGACTTATATTTTCAACTTGCAATGGGTTTCTCTTGACATAACCCCATCATCATCTTTCATCAAGGAAGATCTATAAGCCAGTACACAAGGAACACACTCAGGAAATTTTACCTTCTTCATCATGCTTCTCTCAAGTGCCAAGGGCACCTGTGCTATCAAAAAATGAATCTTTGCACTTTCTGCTCCAGCCTTAGAGAAGGATGCCACCATTTTATACGATTTAGTCTACCAAGAGTCATTTAATAACTCTCCATTTCAGAGAAGCAGAAAGAAGTCTCTACCCTGCTCAAGGTCGTGGTCTGGAGTATTTGCATCTCCATCCTTTTTTCCTTTTGGTTCGTTCAGGAAAAAAAAAAAAAAGAAAGAAAAAAAGAGGCAGGTATGTGGGTTCTGCTAGCTGCAGCCTACACATGGCTTCTCCCCATGAGAGTTCTCAAATGTCATGAAGAAACCTGGATCTACCTGCAAGTGTGGAGTTATTGAGTATGGTGAGTATTCTAGCAAGAAATGGAGATCCTCCCATCTACCTGCAGAAGGAAGGAATTTACTATTTCATTAAGAATCATAAATATGAAGTTCACCCAGAGAAACAAATGTCACCACCTCTTTCATCACACCTACTCATCATCATAAAACTATATTGTCAGTTATAAACTTCTGGGAATATATTTTCAACAGACAAACATTGACTCAAGTTTCTGGCAAGAGCTGGGTGTGAATGAGAAAGTAACCACAGAAACTGATTTCCACAGAAACTAGTTCACAATACTTCTTTACCAATCATTTGTTCTTTATTCATTTCCTGTTCTTTCCCTCTGCAAGCATGTTTCGTTAACGAAATAACTTAATTAGCTGGGCAAAGGGCCTCTTCAACATTTAGAGGACATAGACTCTTCAGTCTTCTATTCCCACTAAACTTACTGATATGTATTTAATTTGTATGCTTTAACTAAAAACAAAAGCATACTAAACTAAAATGATCTTTGGCATCACAGTGCTTTTAGGATATTGCTTCATCTGGATAAATGCCACAAGTTCTATTGCTTATGGCAATGTGTCCAGACTGCAAGCAAAAGAAATGAAGATTCATTTAACATGGCCTGATAAAACCCTTTCAGGAGATCAGTGTTTTGCATTCATTCTCATCTGGAAATGTTTGACTTTTCTATGAAAATATTTCTATAATGGCCAGAAGAATGTTAATTGGTTATCATTTCACAAGCAACTGGCCCTTTGTTTGATATGACTGATTGTTCTGGTTATTAGAGATGCTGATTTAAAAAATGCATTGAATATACAATTAAGCTCCAGCTGTTTGTTTGGTTTTTAAGAATGAAAATGATTTTTAACTCACAACCTTTTAAAAAATGAGATAAAATTCACATACCACAAATTTCACCTTTAGTACATACAATTCAGTGATTTTTGGAATATGGTTGCTTAATCGTCACCACTAAGTCCAGAATAATTGCCTTTTTTGGAACCCTGTAATAATTAGCAGTCTCTTCCCATCTCCCGGCCCTCCAGCTTCTACCAACCACTTTCTGTCTCAACTCATACCTTTTGAATTCTCTCCTGATCCATATAAACCACCAAATTAAACCTTATGTATTTTATTTGTGTATGGGGATCAGTAAAATAGAAATCAAGGGTCAGGAGAGATAAGAACTAACCTGTGTGAAAAACTATTTTAATTGGATGCTATAAAGCTAAAAAAAAAAAAAAAAAGGACTGTATATAACACTACAATCTAGTGAATATATATTTCACAGAAGTTTGGGCTAGCAATTTTGAAACTATCTCGTGCAGATACTAAGATCGAACAGATGAGTAAGTTTATTACAGATGATAAGAGCTAAGTTTTTCTGAGAGCAAACTTACAAATAAGGTAAGAAGGAAGGCTAGAATTAAGCCTTGGGTGTTAGATTGGAACTAGAGGTATCAGTGTGAAGTCACAGTTTTGGTAAGTATAGATATATATGCATATGTATACATATTTATATCTGTATGTATATGAAAATACATATAGTTATCCTAGGTTTACAAAAAAAGGGAGTCTAAAAGTAATAAGAACCTAAAGCATGGCACGCCGTGGTGGAGTAGCCATTAGCTCAATTATTCTGAAGGCAAGCAGGCACATATCCCTTGGATTCAAGTTTGGGGGTAGTGGGGAGGAAACAACCAGTGTGAACAATTAAATAAAAGTAAAATAAAATGCCTTTTCCTCCTCTGTCTGCTGCCTCCCTGCCTATTTGCCTTCATTTCTGCCTGTACTTTGCCTTTAAAAAAAAAAAGTAATAATAATAACCCAAAGCACCCAGATCTTGATTCCAAAGGGTAAGAAAATGCTTTAAAAAGTTTGACTTATGCAAATCACACAGGAACCAACCCAAAGGAGCTCTCAATGGCAAAGCTGGAATCATCTAAGTAACAGAATCTATAGTATTAAATTAAATTTCATAGATGACAGTAAATATCTACACATCTATATTAATTAAAATAAATCAAATTGAATGAGTAACAAAAAAAATGGGGAGAGACAGCTTTTCCTTATGGAAGAATTCTGATTAATGCAAAAAGAAAGAAAGAAATAGAAAATCACCATTAAAAGCAAGATCCCACCCATAAATACTAAAATGAGAGGGTGAAAGTAAAAGGAGAAACCAGCACACAGTTTCATGCAACTCCTCCAAGGGAAGTGTTTCTTACAAAGGGAGAAACAGAAACTTTACATTGGAGACAGATAACCAACACCTTAGCCAAGCGATCAAGGTTAAAATCACCAATAACAAGACATGTCAACCTCATACACTCTCTGATATGATGCACTGAAAGAATTTCAGAGAAATCCAAATTCAGAGACGTTCTACAAAATAGCAAATCAGGGCTCCTCAAATGTATCAAAGCCATGAAAAAGGAAGAAAAAACTGGGGAACTTCTCCAGAATCGGGGGAGATTAAGGAGAGAGATAACTAAATCCATTGTGGAATCCTAGATTCAATCCTTGAACAGAAGAAGCAAAACCTGCTAACACTTAAATAATTTCTGTAGGTCAGCTAATATTGCTATACCAATGACTTTTCTGCTTTTTGATCATTGTACTATAGCTGTATGAGATATTAATTTGAAGGAAGACAGTGAAGGGCACATGGAAACTATACTATTTTTGCAACTTTTCTGAAAATCAAAAGTTGTCAAAAATTGTGTCAAAATTAAATCTATATTAAATGTGTATTTAGGTAGCTGGAGGAGAAAATCTCACATCTCTCATTTATACATATATACATACATATAATCAGTAGCCAGTAACACTAACAACAATCTCTCATTGACGTTTTTGTCCTTTACTTGGTAGTTTAAATCAGATAAGAACAAATCATTGTTGCTCTCTGGAAGAGTAAATTTTCCAATACTAAGAGAATTACCTCAGAAAGTACAGTTTTTTAATTTTTTAAAATAAAATAATTGTGGGGTTTTTTTGTTTACAAAATTATTCTCACTTTAAGCTATTGAACTCACTTCTCAGTCTATGGGTATTACACTCACGCACCACCAGCATCCTTTGTCCTTTGCCACCACTTTATTCCCTCTCTTTCCCTCCCCACTCCCACGCCCCTGGCAGCCATAATCTTCTGTCTGTGGCTTTATGCTGGGGTTTAACTGTTTCATTTCCCTATATTACACATATGAGTGAAACCATCCTGCATTTCTCTTTTACTTTCTGACTTACTCTGCTTAACATGAACCCTTCTAATTCCATCAATATTTTTGTGAAGGGCACAATTTCATTTTTTTTTATTAGCTGCACAGAATTCCATTGAGTATATATATATATATATATATCAGTCATCCGTTGATGGGAATTTAGACTGTTTCCATGTCTTGATTATTGTGGTGCTATGAGTGTACGGGTGCAGATATCCTTCCTGAATAGAGATTTTGTCTTCTCCAGGTATATGCCTACGAATAGGATTGCTGGGTCATATAGCAGTTCCATCCATTTTTTTTTTTTTTTTGAGTAGCCTCCATGCTGTTTTCCAGAGAGGCTGCACTAATTTACATTTCCACCAACAGTAAAGGAGGCTTCTTTTTTCTCAGCAACCTTTCTAACAATCGCTATATCTAGAATTTTGGATATAGGTCATTCTTGTTGATGTGAAATGATATCTCATTTTAGTTTTTATTTGTATTTCTCTAATGATGAGTGATGTAGAATATTTTTTCATGTGTCTGTAAGTCATCTGTGCGTCTCTTTGGCTAGATATCTGTTCAGTTCTTCTGCCCATTTTTTGAATGGGTCATTTACTTTTTTCTTGTTGAGCCATATGAGATCTTTGTATATTTTGGAAGTTAAGCACTTATCTGACATATGTTGTGTGAATATTTTCTCAAATTCTGTGGGCCGTCTTTTGCTTTAGTGATGATTTCCTTCACTGTGCAGATACAGTCACAACTGTTTAGTGTTACTTTGGTTTCCTTTGTTGTAGCTGTTCTTTCCCAAAGATGACTTTGAGGTGGAGGTCGTGATGAGATTTCCCCACATTTTCTTCCAAGTATTTTACAATTTCAGGTTTTATACCCAGGTTGTTAATTTATTCGAGTTAATTTTTGTGGTTGGTGCTAATGCATAATCTAATGCATAATGCATAATTTTAATTTTTTTGTGATTGTTGGTCCAGTTTTCCCAACATCATTTATTAAACAGGTTTTCCTTCCTCCATTGCATGCTCTTGACTCCTTTTTCAAAGATTAACTCTCCATATAGGTGTGGCTTTATTTCTGGACTCTCAATTCTATTCCACTGATATGCATATCTGTTTTTGTTTCAGTACTATACTGTTTTGATGATGATTGCTTTGTAGTGTGGTTTGAAGTCAGGAAGTGTGATTCCTCTTCTGTTCCTGCTCTGGTGGAGTAGCAGTTTGGTCCATCATCTCTGGTGGAGAGCACTGTTCACCTGCATCCCAAGGACCAGTGTTCACGTCCCTAGGTGAGAAGGATCAGCCAAGATGAACAACCAAATTAAATAAAGTGCTTCTTCCTCCTCTTTCTTCCTGCCTACCTGATTCTGCCTGCCTTAATTTCCAGCTAAATCTTCCCTTTAAAATTTGTTCAACCTACACTTATTTATTCAAAGAAAGAAAGAAAAAAAAAAAAGGCTGATGGAAGAAGGGTATTTGCTGACTTTGCAGCTGGGAGGTTCATTTGGAAAGCTCAACAGACCAAAGTCAGGGTCTAGTGGAACTTTGATGCTCCTTCTCTCCTCTCTCACCACACAGAAAATGAAAGATCTTTCTCTTCCAATTTCTTGATAGCAATCTTCAGAAAAAGTAAACTGATCCTATTTAGGTCATATGCCCAATCTTTAGGTCCAATCACTGCTTCCAAGGAGATATAGAGCTCTACCATTGACTAAGCCTGATTCACATATCTTTGCTGGCATTGATGTACACCTGATTCTCCTCAAGAAAGGACTGGCTGCCCAGCAGTGGAAAGTGTGGTTGGCTGTTAAGTTTTGCTTGATAGTGTTCTGATAACTACCCCACTCAATTATTTTTCCTCTTTTCTCCTCACAGATGTTAGCTGCCATCACCACCACCACCACCACCACCCCCAATAAACTTTCACAAGGCTATATTTAACTTAACATTTGCTTTACTGAGAACCAGCCAGGGTCTCATTTCCTCCCTGAAGTGGGCATAGTGTATGGCACCGAATCACCAGAACTAGATGAAATGTGGAAGGATAGATTTTCCGAAGAAGTGAATGATTTTATTTAATAATTGTATATAAATATATATAAGATAGGTTGTTCTGAGCAACTGTATACTAACCATTGTTGTGATAACTAAATCCAGAATAATTTTTTTTTTTTTTTTTTGCATTTAGATCCTAAGGTCATAGAACATAGGTGGAAATTAACTCAATGTGTCAGTGTGTGTGTGTGTGTGTGTGTGTGTACTTTTGCTGCAGAGAATCATGACAGTATTATCAATTAAAGACTTCCAGAAATAAAAATCCCAACCTTAGGATATAATTCTGCAGGGGAATCAGAAGGGAAATGTAAATTGGGAAGGAAAAAGAACAATATAGTTTTTTACTTTTAAGGAAAAGTTTGAGTGTTACTTAAATGTCATTTATGGGTATCCACTTACCATAGCTTAGAGCTTGCACAGAGGATCAGCCACAACTAAGAGAGGTTTTTTAACTCCTCAGGGATTCTCCAAAATGCTTTCAGAGTGGATGGAAGCCTAATCAATGACAGGGCGTCTTACAGTGGGGATGTGTACTATTGTTACTGGCACCGAGGAGACTAGAGACCCAACTGAATGCCTAAGAACTTCACGACATGCAGGTTACCTCATGTACATTTATATATTACTATTCTTCAAATGAAAATAGAAGCTGTTCTGATTAATGAAATACAAGCTAACTTAATTTATTACTAGTATTAGTTTTACGATAACAAGGGGTCAAGTGACCTATCTTGACACCTAGATCACACTAGTTTTTTGGGGTGTTTTTTTTTTATCACTGTGTTATCTCAATTACTAATTTCTCACATTTCAGCTATTATCATTTAGAGAAGGCCCTGGACATTTTATACAAAAAATCTGGAGAAGCACAAAACTAGACCTTTCTCCTAGAGTTTTTCATGCCAAGTTCGTAATCGCAGAAAGCTAAGATGCCTCTCTTTCTTGGACACTGTGTCCCTTATCCCCCAATTCCAATCATTTCCCCACCAGGCCTGTCATCCATCTATAAGGCAATGCCTCCCTGTATCCTGTTACTCGTCAGCCTGCCTCACTTCTCTATGCTGGGAATGGATGGTTTCACCTCTGTTAAGGGCCAATAGCTGTTGCTTTCATACATCCAAGAATTCCTGCTCTGCCTACTCTCTCTACACACTGCTGAAAGTCTGATGCTACTTTTCACAAGGCCCACAGTCTTTGATCCCTCAGTACATCTTATAGACTTCATCATCTCTGCCAGCCAGACATCAGCACCTTATAAATTCGTCTTTACTACATTTATTGACTACATGACTAAACTGATATACTTCAATACCGTCCCCCCTTTGTTTTCACTGCAGTAAGTTTTTGAGGTCCACTTACTTTTTCTAGTTTATAAAAAAGTTGAAAAGTATGAGAAAACATAAAGACGATAGAAGGAAGGTTACCCCTAGTCTTATCCCTTAAAGATAATTTTTATAAGATGATTTTCCCCCGAATTCTAAAATGTTATAGCTAATGATTCTTTCACCTCACGTGACAGTTGTTTTGTTATGTCGCCGTTGTTGTTGATTTAGTTGTAGGAAAAGTGTTTGCTTTTGGACATGATGGGAAATGTTCAAGGCTGAGCTATTTGGTCCTGGCCACAGACTGGTTCAAGGCTTCAAATTGTCACTGAAATATGTCCTACATTACAGCTGAAATGATTGATTTCACCAACCAGGAGAAACATTTTCATAGACAGGACACTGGGAAATGTAAAACAAATAGAGGCAGTCACTGTCCCACCCCTACCCCAAAATAGTCTTGAAAATTAAAACCAGACTCCCAATGCCTAGATTCCTATCCAAATTTGAATGCTTGGCAATGAGCTCACAAAGCACATTGAGCCTCTCCTGTGATGATAGTCCTCACACATGATTCCTGTTCAAAATTGAATTCCTCTCTTCTCTAGAAGACCCTAGGCCTCATGAGAGCAAGGTCTATGAATGCATGATCTTATTCACAGCTGTAACACTGGTATTAAAAGAGGGACTCATTAATAAATTTTCAGTGATTGGGTGTTCAAAAATTATTTTAAATTATATTGTATTTTTCATAGAAATAGTTTTCTCTTTAAAAATTGCATTCCTAATCATGGAAACATCACCTAGTAAATCACACTAAGCACCTCTCATAATAAAGGTGATTTAGAAACTATAAATCCCAACATCATCTTTTTACTTTCTACTAATGTTTACATTTGTGTCATAAAATGTATGACTAGCTATACAGATTTTGAATTTTCCAAAATTTCTATAAAGAAAATAAAATAAATTTTTAATTTATTTTTGAATCATAAAAAAGAATACTATAGAAAATTTGTAAAATAATGAAAAGAAATATACATTCCTATAAAGAAATGTGCTCATAATCCCATCATCCTAACACAACTTATCATTTTTATGCATTCTCTTGCAGACATCACGCACACACACACACACACACACACACACACACACACAAGGGTGCACAGAATCTGATTAATCGAATCCTTGCTTCATGAGACTTTCCCTTAATTAGTCCTTGCAGTAAAGTCCTCTTTAATTCGCTAACTGATTTCAATAGGGTAGCATATCACCTATGCTCTCAATAATAACTTAGAAGATACAGAATGAATTGTGAATCAGACTTTCCGTGGGTTCTCACTGTGGGTCTCCCTGAGAAAGAGAAGAAACTGTTGCAGGAACCCAATTAAAGCCACATCCCATTAAATGAGGAAGCAGTTTGGACAAAGCATTGTAATTTCCTTTCAGGAGTGTTATGAGGATTAATCCAATTTAGTGTGTTTATCACTTTAAATACTTCGTCATGTTATTTTGTAGCCTTGGCCATGATTTAAGCAGCCCTTTCCTTTCAGGCTCATGACTGAACAATAGAGTTCTTCGAGAGGTAAGAGAGTAGGTGATAATTCAGTCTGATAATTTAGGGTTTGTTGCCACATCACATCAGAAGGTGCAATTAGTTTCTTTCATCATCCCTTATATTGAGGTTTGGGTTACAGCTTTTTTTTTTCTTCAAAGAAGCGCAAATAGTGTTTGGACACCTGTTTTCTTTACAGGTGAAAGGAACGTTAAAAAAAAATTAACCTACGGGTTTAATATATTCTAAGGTGCTACATGAGTTCTTACTACAACATACAGAGATCAGCTTATTCTAAAAGTCTCCAAAAAGTAAAAAGTCTTTCAGAATTTTTCTTTGCCCAAGTTTTTACTTGTGGTTACATTATTCTGAGTTTTGGGGATTTTCTTTGGATTTTTTGTTGGTGGTGGTGGTGGTGGTGGTTGGTTTTGTTTTGTTTGTTTTGTTTTTTCTTTTTTTGAGGAAAGACACAGACAGGAAGAAGGCAAATGGACAGGCAAGCAGACTGGCAAGAAAAGAGAGGAGGAGCAAGCATTCATTCATTTTCATTTCTGGGCGGTCACAAACACAGTCCTTGGGATGTATGTAGACAGCCCCAGTCAGAGGCCATAGACTTATCTGTCAAGCCACCAGGGTGTGCTGCCTTTTGAGTTTTGTGTGTTGAGCTTTCATTACCAGATGTAAACTTATAAAATGCCTTGTATTTCCCATGGGGCCTGTTACCCCAGGCTTCTTGAGGGAATATCTTAGTTCTCTGGAGTTTCCAAATTGATACTGTTGCTTCAAGTGGGGAAGTTGCATGTCTCTATTTAAAAAAAAAAAAACACTCGGAGGCCAAGTCATGACCCTAAATGTTCTGCTATGTCTCTCAGGAGTGACTCCAAAAGGGAATTGTAAGATCTACGGCCAGCAATTGAGCCAACATAGCATTTCATTTTACAACTCAAAACTGCCTCCAGAAGAGACAGCCCCATTCCTCTGACCCAGTGCTGCATTGTAGGACTGTGAACTGCTGGATTTCACTGCATTTTTTTTTTTTGTAGAAGACTATGTACTTGAGACATTTAGAGGAAAGTATGGTAGGCTTTACCTGCTTTTCCCCAATATTGTCCAGTTTTGACTGACTGACACCCTCATTTCAAGTCCCAATCACCTTATTATAAGTAACCTACATACTTCAGATGTTTAGCATATTAGCCCTAGGGAATTCTTACACAACCTAGTACCCTAAAGTTTATGACCAACTAAACTATGCAAACCCTCCTGATAGAAAACGAAAGAGAAGGGACATTGTGTAACAGGAACTTGGAGGCCCTTAGGTATTTTTCTGGACCCACCAAGGAGACAGAATGTCTGGATGCACAGTGGGCCCTTCCTCCAAAACTGCTGACCACCAGCTCGTAACTGCGGATTTCATCTTTCCTAACTAACGTAAAAGCTGCTAGGGACTGGTTGCAGGGCACACAGCAAAAGCAGGGCCTCTCCTCCACACTGAACCCAAGCCAGCCCCTATTTCTTTCTCTTTTTCTCTTTCTTCTGTATCTGATCTTCACAATTAAGCCTTGTCTGGGAAATGTTTCGAACTCTGTGCGATTTCTATTTGCTCAGAGTCCAAGAACACTGAAGAATGCACCAGATCTTGAGGCCTGTAACACACGGCTGGATCATGTGTACGGACATTGTAACTCTTGATGGCTTTACCATGTCATAGTTAATAAATTTATTTGCACTTCCTGAAAAACAGTAAGTATGTTTAATTCTGTATGCTAAGCAAATCTATTTCAACAAAGTTTTGATTATGGTCATAAAATACCAATATATGATAGTCAAGCAGCGCTAGATGGAACCTTCTCTGTATACCATCTATGAAGCAAGACAGGACTCAGCAGGGTGGCTGCCCATTGTCCACTTTTCCCCAAGGTGGAGCACTGTGATGAAATATAAGAGATATATACTTAGTCTTTGTCCCCAGCTCCTTGTGCAAAGCTTCTAAAACCCTTAAATTGGGCATGTCCTAGTGGCATAGTACGCCCTGGGAGCAGTCCCACATTCATCCCAAAGTCCTGGGTTCAAGATCCAGGGCCAGGGGGAACAACCAAGGTGAACAACCAGATAAAAATAAAGTGCTTCTGTCTCTAAAAAAAAAATAAAAATAAAACCCTTGAATTTTCTGAGAATAAAGAGTGATAGGAGCATATTTGTTATGCATAATAAGACCCTTTCACAGCCTTACCTGAGTTTATGCTAATGAGGTGACTCCTGGGGCTTTAGGGGGGTCTTAGATTCAAGACGGGGACTGTCACCCGAAAGAATTAGCTATGATTAGAAACTTTGGCAAGAGGAGAGGAGTTAATCGCAAATGACAATCGTTTAGTAATTGTACGTTTTCTAGAGTTTGGTGAGCCAGGTATCAAATCTGAAAGAGAGGGGAGGGCTGTGGGAATGCCTTAACTTTGTAGCCAAGTTGTACAGAAGTGTGGGTGACCTGGGAGCCCCATGCTTCCAACTGGCATCTGAAGTAAGGGCAGCTGTGGAAATGAGCTCTTAAACCTATGAGATCTGATGTTAAGTGCGGGTGGCTAACATCAGAATTGAATTGAATTCCAGGGCACCTAATCTGTATTCACAGAATTGGAGACAAGTGTGGTGTGGAAACCCCCACATATTTGGCGTCGGGAGTGTCAGGATTGAGAACAATGAAGAAACACCCAGCCCAGCTCTCCTGGTAGCAGCAACGAAAGCACAGTGAGTGCTCTGCAGCTACATGAAACAATAGGGCAGAGTCTTAGCAATATGTGCAACAGGTACCCCCAAATTATGTTACCTAGTAAGCAGACAAGAAATTAAATCAGGTGCACATTGTGGTCTAGCTGTTTAGTACCCCAGACGTAGTTCACACACATCCCAAGGTCCCCATTCGAGACCTGCAGTTGGGAAAGCAACCCAGATGAACAACTAAACAAAATAAAGTGCTTCTTTCTCCTCTCTCTCCCTGCCTGCCTGCTCTCTTCATTCCTACCTGCACCTTTCCTTAAAACACACACACACACACACACACACACACACACACACACAAGAAAGAGAAGTAAGAAGGCAAATAAAAACAACGTAAGTTGAAGTTAAACTAGGTGCTCAAAAATATGCAAAAAAGGATAATAGCAAGTATTTCAAGAAGGAAAGTTCTCTGAACTGAGAGCCAACAAGAGTCAGGAAAGAGGTGACAGGTGTCCTCTGTCCTGGGGCCCCATTCTCAGGGACAGGCCTTGGCCAGCTCTTCCTCCTGCCACCACCTCGAGGGGGAGATCTGATGGGTGTGATGACCAGCCACAGGTGGCAGAAGCGACCCTGCCCATCTCCAGGTCTCAGGGTCACTGCCCAGTGCACTCTGTCACTCGGTGCCCTAGAAAATATATTGTATTGTACTGCATTGCATTGTACTGTACTGTATTATGTTGTATTATCCTTTTAAAGGAAAGATGTAGGCAGGAATGCAGGAGAATAGGCAGCAGGAGGGGAAAGAGAAGAGAAAGAAGTGTTTTTATTTTTTTTATAATTTATACTGGCCCGTTTTTGTTTGATTTGATTCATTTATTTGTTTAGTTTCTCTATACGCCACATATGAGTGAAATCATGTGATGCTTGTCTTTCTCCTTCTGATTTATCTCACGAAGCATAATTCCCTTTAGTTTCATCTATGTTGTTGCTCATGGCAGGATTTCACCTTTTTAATAACTGAGTAAATATATTTATATGTGTGTGTGTATTTCACATCTCACATCTCTTTTATCCAAAGCTCATATTCTTGAACTGACTTTAGAAGTCATATAGTCACATAGCTAACAAATCCCACAAGTGGGATTTTTATCTCATGTCAGTTCAGTGACAGTGGTCCTTTTTACTGTATCGCATCCAATCTCCTTTTATCTATTTGTTTATTTGCATTTGTATTTCCTCTTTTTGAAATACTTGTTCATAGCCTTTAGGTTTCTGCTCCCATAATTTAAACCTTTTCAAAAATGAGAGTGGCAGCCTTCTTATTACTAGCTCTGAGCTAGTTTGAAATGACAAATCTTTCACCCTGGAACAAGGTTAGTGTTGGTCTGTATAAGAATGTGAGGCAAATCAAAGTGCAGATATGGGAACACAGACTAGAGTCCTGTTTCAGCCACCTCCTAATTGTCAACTAGAAACCACTTAACGATGTGATTCAGTTTCTTCTTCAATCAAATGGGAGCATAGGTGTACCTCATAGGATGGTGAGAAGTCAGTAAGTCAAATCCACAAAGCATTTAAAACAATGTCTAATAAACAGCAGCATTAAATCAATGTTAGGGAAAACAACCAAAGGAGTCAAAAGCAGAGAGAAAGAGAGAGAGAGAGAGAAGAGAGAGAGGAGAGAGAGAGGGGAGAGAGAGAGAGAGAGAGAGAGAGAGAGAGAGAGAGAGAGAGAGAGAGAGAGAGAGAGAGA